>CP053130.2:19440000-19448610 GCA_022674325.2 Grapholita molesta | reverse complement strand
CAGTCACGTGCGCCACCAGGCGTCGGAAGCGAACATCGTGCTTCTGTAAAGCTCTGCCTTAGAAAATTCGTGGACAAATTCTTGCCTGATCGGCTTCAAAACAAAGTCAGTGTGTGCGGGCCAACGAAGCGCATCAAATAGTGACAGTGAGCATATCCGTTATCCATCTCAAAGTAGGCAGGGAGGAAAAGTGAAAATTTTTAGGTTAAAAAATTTTCGAAGTGTAAAAGCGCCACCAAGGAGTTAGTGGACCCTTAAGTGCGATACGACGTTGGAAAGCCCCTGCTGAGCCTTTCTTTCTTTAGTGAGCTCCCTCGAACGACACCCGCCGATCATCCCCTTCTTCGAAGTACAATCGGCATAAAACAAGTACCACGTGGACAAGCCGCGTGCTCCGGAAGGAGCGCGCGCCTACGAGCACCAGGAATTATTGCTCTGAAAAGCAGCAAGTGACAGCCCTCATCCTGAAAAAATCTGGACCCCACCGGTACCTTGTTTTTAATTTCAATTTGACAGTTTTTATTATTTATTATAACATTGTTGAAAAGTGAAACTTTGACAGTGAATAACTAGAAATCTTCAGTCAGACTATATACTTTTTGTTATGGTTTCTGTTGCGTGCTAAATTAAGGAGCCTGGAGCCAGAGACTTAGAATTATTGCTCTGAAAACCATGAAATTACAGAGACTTTTCCTGAAAAAATTTTGAAAACCGGAAAACTTAGGAAATTCATATTTATTATTTTATATTTCCTGGCTATATTATCGTGTAACAGATTTTATCTTATATTGTTATATTTTGTGTGTGCTTTTGGCTGTGTCCCTTCATGCGTGATGGTTGAATTTTCTATGTGCTTTTTGTGAATTTTATTCCCAAAATATTAAATAAAGTCAGCTGATGTTGACACCGGAATAAGTCTCAGGAGTGCTGTAAACCACCCTAGGACACTCGAAACACGCCCCTTGAAGGCTCATATAGTCATGGAAACTTGAAAACCCTTCGGCTCTTTTTTCCTTGAAGTAACTTGGGGCAAAAACTTAGAATCTCCTAATAGATCGCAAGAACAAACAGGAAGTTAGAAAGTTCGGATTTCCTCTGTAATCTTATAGAAGCGACTGCTCTTCCGATTGTGCCAGGCTCTGACCCGAGTTATTCCAAAAAATTTTTTGACGCCTGGGATAAAATCCAAACGAGTACACAATGGGGTCAAGTTTCATGGTGCGCAGGAGTGAAAAGTCTGGTCTTTCTCCCGACGCCTGGGAGTATAGTAATAGGCGGTAGCATCACCAAAGTTTGACTTTGACAGCTAGTCCGTGGCCATCTTGGATTTTTTCAACACGCTCTATCTCCAAACTAGAACAAGTCACGTGGAAACTTGCGGATTTCGAATATCGGGGTCAAGGGCACGGCTCGTCTACTCCTCATAGCAAGGTCGGCAGGCTTATCGGAGGCCATAAAATTTGGGCAAGTCCTTGAAAACGACCCCAGCGAATAGGCAAGCGTCCCCAGTTTTCTATTACAGGCCAAAAAATCCCGCCTTCCTACCGTCTTATGTGGAACCGGGAGATACAAGCAGTCAAACATTGAAAGCTTGACAGTTCTCGGCCGCCATCTTGGTAATAGGGTTCTAACACCGTATATCTCCTGGAACGAACGACGAGTCCTAGAGAGTCGGGATTTTCTTATAGACAGGGATAGCGCTGTGCCCTACCTAAAAAAAACCGGTTTTCAGGACCTTCTTGACAGAATAATAACAAAAATTTCAGGCCTGAAAATACGCCAGGTCGATAGAAACTACGGCGCTGATTGTAACGAGCCCAAGCACGCCTGTTTTCGGCCTAATAGATCTCTAGAGAAAAAGACGATTACCGGTTTTGCCTGCTGGTCATCTGGACGAAATTACCGGGTTAATTTCAAAACGCCGTAACTCCGGCCCCTGCTGTGCTAGACCCCTGTGATTGGGCTTGTTTAAAAGTGGCCAGAGGAGAGCCATTGATCAGCTGGGCCTTAGAATTAAAACTCTACGCAGAGCCTGAAATAAAAAATTAGACCTAAAAAATTTGTATCATTTTGTATTTAGGATTAGAATAAGACTCTTTCACTGTTGAAAGACAAATAACAATAGGGAGTTGGATAATAGAGTCCAGTGAATTCTTCTACATTACAGTAGAATTCAGGAAAACAGCTTATTGTGGGTATTTTACAGAAACCTTTTACCAAAATTTTACTCACAATATCATTTTCAGACCGAGCTGGTCCCTATTGGACCGGAACCCCCACTCCTCCAACTATAAGCGTTGAAAATGATGCTCGGACGCACCCCCACGCAAATGTGACAAAAGGGTGCTCACCGCCAAAGACTATGGCTGAAAAGACAAGCGTCAGGCGCAGTGTCGGTGAATGCGTGGAAGCTACCCATAGCGTAAAACCTCGTCCACCACACCTGAAACTCAAGAAGCTGACAACACAGGCTGGCCTTGAAGGCACAAAACACCATCATCACAATATCCTCAGCAAAAAAAGCCGCCAGCCGCTGTAGCAAGCAGCGGAAGCTCACACGAGCAGGACAGCAGAGGCCTGAGCTCCGCACGATAAAGCAGCGGCAAGTGCGACAAAGAGGGGAGAGAAACGTCAAAACATCGAACATTAAAACGATGTTTTGGAGGCTTCGATAGGCTCTTTACCAGCTGGTGAAGGAAGCCGAAGCTGAGTTTAGGAAAGGGAAAACCCGGAACCAAGGGGCAAGGAGGGAGCCCAAGTGAAATCAAAATAGAGAGCCCACTAAGAACCTGCGCGCGAGATAGTACAAACCGACATCCTCCTTGCAAAAACTGGAGGAAACAAACAAAAGCTTATACTATGATAGCAAATAGTGGAAAAATAGAAGATAAAATTGAGAGCCCTCGATGGAGATTCCAACAGGCATCCTCTTGAGCAAATGGCGACAACCGCGACATACCGCATGCAGAAGCGGCGGCGTCCCCAAACGCCTAGAGGATGCAGCGTGCAGTACCAGCCTCCTAGGGAGAGAGGCACCCTGCACTCTGTAGTCGTAACCTCAAGGGATGAAAACTGAGACGGGAGACGAGGTTCTCAGTAAAATTAGAGATCAGCAGTAGATGCAAAAGACGGATGGATCCGGGTGGGAGAGAGTTAGTAGAAGGCGAAAGATCGAAAGGTAGTCATGGGGTCTGCAAACCAGAGAAGAAAGGGAGAGAATCTCTCAAGGAAAGACCAACGAAGGAGTTAGATAGAACTTCGTCGTCGAGGACGCGAAAAAATATATGGGACCCACTCTCTGATTCTTTTGAGAAAGGCGTCCTCACCATAAACTCCTGATGAGGATATAGTGAGGGCCCTAAGGAACCAGAACAAGGGTATTTTTCCGCGACCTCGAGGTAGACGAGGGTAGAAAAACAGTAGTGGGAAGTTAAAAGTAGGCAAAAGGAGAACGAGAACCCACACACTTGCCATACGTCGTGGTTGGAGTCTCACCCATAATATGGCAAAGAGCGACGGAGGCGGCAACAGTCCATAGACCTGCAAACGGGTTAGAGTCGAAAGACCAGACGCCGTTGGTGCAGCAACGCACGCTGCCTCAGGCTTCGGGCCACAGCAAGCGAAGATACTGCACCCTGCATCGAAGCGGACCCTGTGTAGTCACTGTGGAGGACCCCACCTGCGTGCCGAGTGTGCTGACTGGCCTCGCCAGAGTTCCTCCAAGATGCCAGAATCTGTTTTGGCGTCAAAGGCTGAAGCATGGAAGACACAGAGCACAACGCTTCGCCAGCATGGCATGCCCTACGCGAAAAGAGAGCGCCGGACGAAATAGCTGAAGGAGAGCAAGTGTGGCGTATTGCTAAGGCGCACCCTGGCAACGTAATACAATACCAATTTGCCCAAGCCAACTTTACAAAGGGAAGAAGAAGCTTGCCACCGAGGAATCCTCTCACGCGGTGGAGGCAAAGCAGCGAGGCATCGCCTTCTGCACTTGCAGGCAGTGAACCTTACGTGGGAGGAGCGAGGGAGACAAGGAGTTACCCGGGAGTACGAATCTTCCATGCCCAGAGCACCGGCGAGGGGGAGGGAAATGAAAGTTAAAGTGCCGCGATCGCCGCCCTTGACGACGACGCCAAAATCAACACAACACCCAAAACTGACCACCATCAATGTTGTAACAGTGAGCATCCAGACCAGCGCCTGGGAGGTCGTAATGGTCTCCATGTATCTCGAACCGGACCAAACTCCCATGGAACCCCACCCAGACCAGCTAGACAAGATAGCAAAGGAGTTAAAACCGCGAAGATGGCTAGTAGGCGTAAGCGAGACATCTAATGCGAAAAAGGCACCTGGTGGGGCAGTCCTGTAGTGATGGCAGGTGGTGAACAGCCAGTCCCAGCATTCTGACGAGCTCGGCCTGTATCATACCATACTCAAAGCGCGGGAACACTCCAAACCTTCGACACCATCAGGGGCGGCAAGCACTATTCGAGTTAGTGCAGATGCGTGACAGCTTGTTCCCATCGACATACTCAACCTGGTAGATGACTGAGGGCAGACCTGTAAAGGCCTGACGAGCTCGGACCACAGCGGCATCTTGTTCAAACTAAAACTCACAAAACTGACCGGCATAACAAATACACAGGACAACAAGAAAGTTATATAACACCAAGAAAGAATTGGTCTGAGTTTTATTGCGGAAAACTCAGGTAATTGATGCAAACATCTCAAATGGAACTAAAGTGAAATAGAAAAGAAGTTAAGCAACTAACACCCAATCTAACCGAAGAGAAATTAGTCATAAATTCTAATAATGCCACACGAAGCCTGTATCGTCTTATGCCGAAAAGAAAAGTTAAGCAACAACTTGTTCAAGCCTTGCTGTGGTGGGACCTGAGGAACTTCGCCAAAATGAAAGGAAAGGCGTCGCCACCAGAAAACGTGCAGAATAGGTCGTGTGCAGCTGCCATCAGGAAGTCGAAGTGTTGTGGATGACTATGTGTAAAACATAAAGAAGAGTATGAGCAAGCTGCAGGCAAGGCATGCAGGTGGGACAAGCTTGGAAGGAGTTCTCAAGCAAAAACAAAAGCAAGGAAGGGGTCTCAAGGGATCTACCGGGTCAGGTAGGAAGAACTGCCTCGCAGGGGTGGAGGACACACTGCTGGAGAAAGATGGGGTTATTCTGGACGCAAAGAGTTCGGTGCGCCTGCTAAGCGGCAGAAACATTTTACACCCAAAGACTGTACCACCAGTGACGACGACTACCACAGTAGCGTAAGGGAAAAAGCTAGAGTGGTAAACCGTGGAGATGAAGTTAACACAACATTTACTGAACCGCCATTTACTCACAATGGAAGCTTAAAAGAGCCTATGACTCCTTCAATAATCCCAAGAAAAGCCCCAGGGGACGATGATTACTGCAGACATTACCCTGTCGTCACGCCATAGAAGCCGAGATCCGGAAGCTTTCAAAGCGATCCTCAATAGATGTCCTCCCGGGTCGAGGGTACTTGGGCTGGAGAAAACCGCAACGGTGGTCGTCCTCAGGAAGCCTGGTAAAGTAACTATAGGATACCCAAATCATACAGACCAATAGGGCTGCTACCAATTATGGGTAAAGTATTCGAGAAGATGCTGGTCGCCAGGCTTAAAATACCACCTGTTACCCCTGAAATGAGCAGCAGCCAGTGCATGGGGTTCATGCTCGCAGCGCAGCACTGCGAGGACCCTCTCATGTCTTAGTGAAAGCCGCTCAACAAAATAAACAACCTGAAACAAAAGAAGATGTAACTTTGATATCACTCGACATAGCAGAGGGGCCTTCGATGGTGCATGGTGGCCTGCCATAAGGACCCGTTTAGCGGAAGAAACCGCCCCGGGTTGAACTCAAGACGGGTCAGCTTGTACAGCCACCTGACAAACCGAAGAGTAAATGTGAGATACGCAGTGGCGAGCAGGCACAGCCTGGATGATACAAATAATAAAAGGATGCGTGTACAAGGGTCCATAGCGGGCCCTATTCTAGCAGTGGAACTTGCTGCTGAATCCGTTACCAAAAAGCTACGAAAGTAGGCTGCTACTGCCAGGCATTCGCAAGATGATGTCAAGTTGGTCGTCGATGGAGTATCTCCGCCTTTAGACATATAGAAAGACGCGTTACACGTAGCTTCCCGGACCATGCCCAGGAGTGTGGGTGTCCTGGAAATAAGCTTCTGCCTTTTGCTCCGCAGAAAACTAACGCGATTATAATCACACGTAAGCTTAAATAAGTGACACCCTAGACTGGAGCATGGGCGGAGCCAGCATCGAAAATGGCGAAGGAATTAAAAATACCGGAGTCACCAATCGACGCAGAGAAACCAACTTTTAACAGCCACGTCCCGAAATGTCTTCGCAGAAAGGCCACTGCGGTTCAAAACAGCTGTCTAGGGCCTGCTAAGACAGAATGGGGCTCCACCCTGAAGTGGTAAAAGCACTATATACGTGGCAACTGTGGAGCCTATGAATTCTGTATGCCGCCATGTAGTGTATGGGCACAAGCTGCAAATAAGTTAGGAGTGCAAAAACAGCTGGCAGTAGTGCAGCAAAGGGGTGTGGCACAGAAGATATGCAAAAGTTTGAATCGCACCGTCTCCTTTAACTCTTGCGCTGATATTGTCATAGGGGATTCTCCCTCCTCGACCTCCGAGTCCAGAGGAGGCGGCTTTTGTTGGGTACGTGAAGCCAAGAAGGGGAGAGTCTCTGCCAATTCTGGTGGCCCGGAGACAGGGAGGTGGAGCGAATGGCACCTGCAGTGATCGAAATGCCCCATCCTGCAGAGCAACACGAAGAGCTGGAAAATTATTCTCGCCTGAGAACCAAAATGACGTGGAAAGCTAACAGCGAGTCTCCAAGTCCGAATTTTCACCGATGGGAGCAAGCTTTTGAGGGAGGAAGTCGGGAGCCGCCCTTCTCTGTGGTATGGAAGGGTGAAACTGAAACCAAGGCCCAGCGGGTGCCAAGCTTGCCCCATCGAGATACTGCACGGTTTACCAGGCGGAGCTCCTAGCTTTGTGCAAAGCAACAAGGGAAGCAAAGAGGTATAGCAGAAAAATCGTATGGTATCTAAGGAAGCGACCTACACATGGCGGCCCCTCCAAACCATTCAGAATCACAGCTGCCTTCACCCCCTAGCAGTAGAAGCCAGAGAGAATTTTGAGAACCATGTCCTTGCTCCAGGGTAAGTGTATGGTCACCCCACACTGGATCAACAAGCTCACGCAGGGTTAGGGAAGGCAAACGAACGTGCAGATGATGAGCGCTGGCCAAGGGCGCGGCTGTGGGTACCTAAAAACGAAAAAGCGGACTACTACGATCTGTAAGTCCGGTTTCATTTTGGTCAAGCGTAGCATCTGCGTGCGCAATGTTAACCCCTTGACGAATGGAACCAGAGGTACAGGTCGAGCCGAAACTGCATCAATCACTAAATCCTTCTTCCCTGGACGCAGTGGCGGCGCGTACAGAATCACCACAGGAAATCCCAGCCCAACAAACCTGGAAAACCTCAGCTAATGCAGACGATTTTGGGGCATGGTGGGTTCTCCGAGTACCTGAATCGCTCTGGCGTGCAAGGGAGAACCCATCATGCATCTGTGATGGAGATAAGCTGGAAACGGTGCCACATATACTGCTTGAATGTCCGGTCTTCGACAAGGAGCGCTTCTGAAGTGGAGCAGAAGTTAAAACAACAATCGATGCTAATAACATCAAAAAAATATAATGTGTAGTACGGGATATGGATGGAATTTATAAAGTTCTGTGTGACAATTGTGAGTAAAGTTGTAAAAAAGAACAAATAAAACAAGATAGAAATTTATGTTTCTAAAACAGTATATTAGTGTATATTGTAATAAAAACATAAAATATCCTAGATTACAAAATATGTGTAGTTGTAAGAGCAGAATCCATTATATATAAAAAGTAAAATATAGAAATAGTAATATATACATGTAGAAACTGAGTAATAAGCTAAAAAATAGTAAATAAACATGTATAGTAATAAGTAAACATGTACGTATATAATATAAGTGAAAAAAATGTAAAAATAAAAATAAAGAAACCCTGCTTTTGAAAGTTATTTTAAAACCCAAGAAAGCAATAAATAAATAAATAGTTAAAAATAGATAACATAGATATATAGAGAGGGAATCAAATTCCTGATAAGAAAGAAAGATGATGAAAGAAAGAAAGAAAGTATGTGAATGAAAGTACGAGAGGCATGCAAAGCGAGAACTGGTGCATGCAAGATATAGCAGACTAGCACAGACCTGATCATGTTGGAGTGTAGAAGAAAAACTCAACCCAACCTAACCCAACCTAACCCAACCTAACCTAACCCAACTCCAACCCAACCTAACCCAACCCAACCTAACCCAACCCAACCTAACCTAACCCAACCCAACCCAACCCAACCCAACCCAACCTAACCCAACCCAACCTAACCCAACCCAACCCAACCCAACCCAACCCAACCCAACCTAACCTAACCCAACCCAACCCAACCTAACCCAACCCAACCTAACCCAACCCAACCCAACCCAACCTAACCCAACCTAACCCAACCCAACCTAA